>OY720155.1:9737728-9785228 GCA_963082725.1 Pedicia rivosa
AACAAAAACAAAAACAAAAACAAAAACAAAAACAAAAACAAAAACAAAAACAAAAACAAAAACAAAAACAAAAACAAAAACAAAAACAAAAACAAAAACAAAAACAAAAACAAAAACAAAAACAAAAACAAAAACAAAAACAAAAACAAAAACAAAAACAAAAACAAAAACAAAAACAAAAACAAAAACAAAAACAAAAACAAAAACAAAAACAAAAACAAAAACAAAAACAAAAACAAAAACAAAAACAAAAACAAAAACAAAAACAAAAAACAAAAAACAAAAAACAAAAAACAAAAACAAAAAAACAAGAGATTATAATTTACCTAATTATTTCTTCATTTTATATTTTTACAGAGTGTTACAATTTCTTATCCTCTCTCTATCTCCACCTCCACCTACTCGAAACGATATTTTCTTCTTTTTTTCCCAATTCAATGTTTCTTCCTCTCTTTACTTTTTATAGAGTTTACTTCTTCTTCTTCTTCTTCAACAATTTTTTTTTTACGATTGTAAACTTAATAATCAATTTGGAAAAAAAAATATATTTAAATCGAACAATTTTTAAGTACCTTCGTTATTGTGTGTGTGTGTGTGTGTGCATGTGTGTATACATGAGCGTGTATATATGGATTGTGTGTGTGTATATATATTTATATTTGAGAGACGTGCATACAAAGGTCAACGTGCTGCTATCGATTTTCATATATAAATACCGTGCAATATACACTGCTAACTGTTAGGTTTCTTCTTTCTTTTTTTTTTTTCGTTCGTCGTTTCGTTTATTTTTATTTTTATTTTTTTTTTTTTTTGTTGAGATGAATATTCCCATGACTGAACATTATTTGTTGTTGTCTCACTCTTTCTTACGCATACATATATGTACATAGAACACACACATACCAAGTGTATAGAAGAAAACTATAAAGGATTTCTCTATGTACACTGTGATTTAATGCATTTAATTTCATTTGTGGGTGGTAAAAGTGGGTGGTAAAAGTGGGTGATATTTTTTGCAAAGTAAAGAAAATGTAGTGTGTTTCAAATGAAATAGACGATGAAGAAGAGTGAAAAAGTGGTAGAATGAAAATGTGTCAGATGGTGACGGATGTAGCAGTAAAAATATATATTTAAGGGTGAATGTGCGATTATGCCAAATTTGGTGTTTTTATTTTTCCGTTTTCTTTAAAAAAAAATTGTGTTTTTTTTTTCTTGTCTCCTTTGCATGTGTCAAAAAGAAAAAGTAAGTAAGCAAAAACAGAACGGTTTGACCTTTGAACTATTTTTGCCATTTTCATTTTCTATTTTTTTTTTGTTTTCATTTTTATTCCATGGGTTTTTCTTTTTCTTTTCAAGGACGGAAAATCTTTAGAAGGTGATAGATGGGTTTATTTGAAGATCCCAAATAAACCCATTTGGATAAATATACAGAGAGAAATTTGTCGTCTCCTTCAATTCATACAAACAGAAAAAAGAGAAAAAAGGAAAAAAGGAAAAAAGAAAAAGAAGCAAGTAGTGAACGAAACATCTGTTTTCTCTACATATTTGTCTGCAACTGTATGTGTGTGTGTATGCTTTTTTTTTAATGTGAGTGTATTTGTAACATTTTCTTGTTTTTCTTTTTCGTTTTAGCTTTTTCTTCCTAACTTTTTTAACGATATTTCTATGGAATGTACGAGAATATCTTCGTTTTGTTGCTGTTTTTGTATTAAAGGATATTAATTCTCACTACCCATTTGCTACAAATATTTCAATGTTGTGAGTCTGCTACTGTTTGTATGTATGATTGTGTGTGTGTTTTTTTTTGAGGTTATGTCTGATTTAAGGTTTTCTTCTTTTTACATTTTTCTTTTTAAATTGAGTTCATTTATTATAATGTAATTAAAGAATTATTAATATCGTTGTGTTTGACTCTGTTTTAATTTACGTCCAATTCTAATATGACTTCTTTTTTTTTTTTAAGAGTAAATATTTTACAGATTGACGGATTAATAAATCATAAAAAGGATTATACGTACATGTGGTAAAATATTGAAAGTTAATTATCAGAAATAGATAATTAAAATAATAAATATGTCAAAGTATTATTGGCTCTTATTAAAAATAAATAATTAATATTCTATATAAAAAAAAATCGTATAAGAAAATGTCTCATTCAATTGCGTAATTTTCTTAAATTTATAATTATTTATATTTGGGTGAATGTTGAAAGGGCCACAGTAAATAATGATTGATTAAAATGAGGACAAATGTCAAACATAATATCGTCATCAATAAGATCATCAAAGTCGATATTCAAATCTTCTATTATTAAAAATCTTTAAACCTGGAATTACAAATGCCATCAATAAAGTAAACTGTAATTATGACTTCATAGAAAAAACAATATAAAATGATGTAATGTTGATGTATTCATATATACTTTTATTAAACTACATATAGTGTCATAGTATCTACTCACTACTAGTATCTACTCACAATACTAATCTGGTACATAGACTCAATTCCAATGTACAATTAATTCAATTTTTTTTTTAATTTAAATTTAATGAATTCAATGAAAGTTCAATTCAGTTCATTTGAGGTCATAAATCGAAAATCGTAGCATTCACATTTAAATGAATTTGTTTACGCCAATTTTGATGACATCTTCAATTTTATATTTTTTTATATTTTACCAAATATCTTTACAATTCAAAAAATCCAAAGAAGTCAATTTGTAAAATGTCGTTAAGTATATACGGAATGACACGATAACATAAAAATATGATTTATGACGATAGGATTTAGTAAATTATTTGTACCAAGCTAAAGTGAATTTTGTCTATACGCTTTTCTATATACACATTTTTTTTGTTTGTTTTCATTTTCGTCTTCTTATTTTTCACCGTAAGACATGAATGAAGTGAAAAGTCTGAAAAGAAAATCCTTTTTTTTTTCTTAACCGGCGTTGAAAAAAGAACGCAAAGCAAAAAAAAAAAACGAATCTCTAATCGCAACTTAAATAGTAGAGTACTTTTATTCCACAGATATCAATTTTTTATTTTTTTTTTGTCATATGTACTTTACTTTTTACGTGTGCATATGTGTGTGTGTGTGTGTGTATATGTGTGTTATGCATTGAATTTGTGTTATGTCGTGTGTCATATACGTTTATTATGCGCACGCGGAAAATCAATCAAATTGATAAATTATTTATATCGATTCGACGAGACATTGACTGTCATAATACCAATAATATGTAATAAGAAAAAACAACAAAAACAATACGAACAGCAACAACACAAAAAAAAAACATAAAAAATAACCAAATAAAAACAGCAAGAACAACAACAACAACAACAACAACAAAAAGTTAAACAATTTCCATGACCGCGAACAATTTTAGCGATTTAGCGATAGATTTACTTCAATGAAACATGCGATTTAAACGAAAGAAAAAAAAAAAAAACAAAACAGAAATACACACGTATGTGTGTGTGTGTGTGTATGTATTTATGTCGTATTCAATGCATTCAAGTTATTTTAGAGATTTTTATAATTTTATACACAATTTTTTTTTTTTCTTTTCGTTTTTTGCGTTTTTCGGGGACCTCTTGACTATACGCTGTTATGAATAAATTAAGGCTTATTTTTCTTCTTCCTCTACTTCCTTCTCAACCTCACATCTCTTCTGTTTAATTCATTTTTACATAATTGTGAAACAGACCAAGCCGATTGTGTTCGTTCATTTTTTATACTGTTTTTTTTATTTTTTTGTACACTTAAGCATTTTTTTTTCTTTTTTTTTTTTGTTTTTCTTTAAAAGGAAAAAAAAACAAAATATATATTCGTCTGAACAGTCACTATTATGACTGTTGAAAAAATATGTATAGGTAGGTACCTAATACTCATGTTTGTAGAGAAAAGTTCAAAAAGTCTGGCCTCTTGTACAATATTTTTTGTTGTTGTTAATTTTTTTTATTTTATACCTTCGTCTTAAATTTCAGTTTTTTTTTTTTTGTATTTTTGAAATAGAAAACGTACTGTACTGTTGTGTGGTAAACTGAGGATGAGGTAAATGGGAAAGAAAGAATTTTTTTTTTGTTGTTGTTGTGTATAATAAAATAAAAGGGATGAATTATTGGTTAAATTTTAAGAATTGGAAAAACAAAAAAAAATCAATTTTATTGATTTTATGTCCAAATGAAATTTTATAGAAAAAGAAAATGTTAATCCATTTCCGACACGAAATAAATATTCTGTCACCATTGACTAATTTTGTGTCTTTTCAAAAAATTTTAATGTTGCATGAAATTTAAATCGATTAATAGAATTTACTATACGTGGATTGTTGTCTTCAAGATGAAGAACATGTCGTCTTCATCTGATTAAATTAATCGTCTTGTAAAAATCTTTAAGTCAATTATTTTTTATTTTATTTTAGTAAATTGCATTTCCTACATTTTTCGACATTTTCTAATTCATTGTCCTTGGTAAACAGAGATAACAAATTTAAAGGATATTTTAACCAGTCACCACACACAAAAAAATAAAACTGGACTTAGTTAATTTTTTTTTATTTTTTTTTTTACTTTATTGATTTCGTAAAATGATTAGAAAATGTTCAAATAAAATAAAATCCGGATGGTAACGTGAACAATATTTTTAAATGTCATATTTTGAAATTAAAATTTAAAAACTCTTTTCGTTTCAATTCAATTCATCTTTAATGGCATCAATTTATTTTTTTTTTTAGAATTGAATTTTATATACAAAAAAAAACAGAATATTATTTTTTTTTATTTCAATATTTTAACAGAGTTTTTTAAATTATTTTAGTAAAAAATAAGTCAAAGTCATTTTGAGTTTATTAAAATATCAGATTATGCAGTTATGAGTGGAAATTGAGTTACAGATTATTTTTTTTCTTTGCGTATTTTGTTGTTTGTAATTATTTGCGTTTTTTTCCATTTTTACACTTTTTACATTACAATTCAAAATTATACTAAATGATGACTATAAATATTGGTTGGACCTTCATCCACAAAAAAAGAAAAAATGAAAACTCATTTAACCTGAAAAAATAAAAAAAAAACAGTCACCTACATGAGACACTAATTTTCATCTATAGAATAAAATTAAAAATTCGTGCAAAACTTAACGAATGATATTCTTGAACCTGATCTGGTGTAATATTGAATGTATACTAAATACAATGAATTGCAGACAAATTAACAATCAAATAACAGACTTTAATTATGTTAATTAAAAAATACATTGTAAAAGATTTTTACTTTTATTCTATTTACTCTTGAACTCTTAAGTAAAGTGCATCATCATCTTTATGATGCCTTTTTTTTCTTTTTCTTTTTTTTTTGTTCTCTCACAAAACAAAAGATAAATCTTCAATTTGTGTGTCTCATATGTCTGATTTCATTCTCTGAATCTTTTTCATCATCATCATCATCAACATCATCATTTTATTGTTGTTGTTGATGTTGTTGTTGTTGTGCAACTAACAATACACATACTAATAATTTTAAATCGATTTGATGTTCAATGTTTGAACAATCAATATAGAAAATGACAAGGATCTTCTTCTTTTTCTTTTTTCTTTTTATGAATACAGAAAATATTGTAAGAAGAAAAATAATAATAATAATAATAATAACAGCAACAACAATAACAATTTATGCCAAGAAGAAAAGAAAATCGTTGTTGTTTTTTTATTTTGCTTTTATCTTTTTTTGCTGTTGTTTGTTTTCATATCATAAATTTTGTCATACACTGAAGATAAATAACCGTAAGGAGAAGATATAAATCTTAACAATTGTAGTATTCTAAAATATATTTATTTTTTTTTTTTTACTTCTTTTCTTACATCTTCTTAGTCTTCTTCATTCTGTTTTTTTTTTTTCTTATCCCTTCAAGCTTCCAATTTCCAAACAATATTCTTACTTTTATTCTAATTCTTAGTTTGTTTATATAATTTTTTGTGTTTTGTATTGTATATTAATTCATTTATATTTTATTCATTTTTCTGATATTTCAAAAATATTTATAAAAGGATTCAGTAAATTATTTATTCATTGAAAACAATTGTGATGTTTGATTGTAAAATGTAACAATAACCGCACTCGATCCTCTATTTATAATTTATTTTTTTTTTCATTCTTTTATCTTCTTTTATTTTTATAATAATATTTTCTTATTTTTATAAAATTGATTAATGTGTACAAGATAATTTTTTGACACTCAATTGAAACTTAATAAAAATGTATAATAAAAAGTTTGTAAGAAAATATTTATAAGAAATCTTGTTTTCTTTTTATAATCAGTCACAGAAGTGTTTATGGTTACTTTTTATCTATATTTGTGTGTGTGTGGTGTCTCTGTGTGTGTGTGTGGTGTCTATGTGTGTGTGTGTGTGTGTGTGTGTATTATTGAGAGATGTTAATTATTGTTATTATTGAATATAAATTATGGCATAAGTAAAGAATGAACTTTTTGGACATGAACAACTAAAGGACTTAGGACATATTTGATGATGATTCCAACCTTGAATACAAAAATTAATATTTATAGGAATATTCTGAAGGTTTTTACAGTCATCAGTTTTTACATTATTATACAAAATATATTCCTTTTTAATTGTCTTGTTTCTTTTTTAAATTAAAATAAAGAAATGATTGATTTACTCTTTACTGTATAAGGACTTTATGAAAATGTTTTCCTTGATGAAATTCAATTGTGTATTGAAGTAAATTATTCATTAATTAGTGGTAAAATTATTTCAAAATATCCAACAAACAATTGTAAACCACAAAACAATTAAATATTATTTCATAATTGGCAATAAAAGGCCATTAACAATTAAAATTAATAATGAGGCAAAACTCATCATGACAGACATTACAGAATTATTTAAAGTCTGTTATTAAATAGCACAGTTGAAATTGTTGTAACTTGACAAAACAATTTCTATAGGTGAATTATTTCTATACGTTAAGTAAGAAGAATTTCTTTTATTCATTTATTCATTTTTATTTTTTCATTTATAAAATCTACGCATAAACAATTCGAATTTGTTTTCTGCAAAAATTACAATAATTAGAATTTCTAAATATAATTAAATTCACAGATTTCTTTTTATTCTTTAGAAAATTAACAAAAAAAAAAAAAAAAAAACAGATTGTAATTTAATTCGGTTAAAAAAGGTAAACCAATAAAAAGAAGAAAAATAAAATAAAATTCACTCAATTATTCATTGCTGTACCCATTGAAGTTTATTTTGACATTAATTTAAAAGGTATACGCAGATTAAGTAATTCCGTAATTAAATATACTAAAAGTGTATTTGTGTGATGTTTATATGAAAAATCAACCAACCCAAAAAAAAAAAACCCATTCAACCAAACTCAACAATATAAAAAAAAAAAATCTCATTAATTTCAATATTTCGTTCCACGTTTCATCTTCAGTATACAAAATTTTCAATTCAAATGAACTTTTGTGACTATTTACGTGTGTGTGTGTGTGTGTGTGTGTGTGTGTGTGTGTGAGTCGGTATGCTTTTTTATTCTGGTTCATTTAAATCTTCATTGCCTGGACTCAATCAGGAAACAAGAGAAAATCTTTAAACACAATTAAATATTTTATTCTGCTTCTGTTTTTTTTTTCTTTTTTTTTTTGTTATTTTCCAATTCACTGATGTTGTGTCACTTTTACTCCAGAAGTTGTGTCTCTTTCATTCACTCTTGAAAAGTTGTGTTTTTTTTTAAAAAAAAAAAGTGCGAAAAATTGACTTTTCAGTCTGATTTACGACAAACTTTTTTTTTTTATTTTCTTGTGTTACAACAGCCAGACTTTTGTTTATTCCACTGATTTTCTTTCTTTCTTTTCTTTTTTTCGTTGATATTTTTGTTTGTTGTTACTGCGTTTTTTTTTTTTCTTTTTACTGTTTGGTTTGGCGTTAACTCTTACTCAAGATTCGATCTTCGATTTATTTTCTTTTATAAAAAGAACTACAACAATTTTTTTTTTTTGTTTTTTTGCACATTAAGATGTATAGCCAATTATGAATTTATGTAAATGATTTTTGGTTTGTTGTAACACAACACGGTCAAGTAAAAAACGCCTACATTAAAACAGTCAAGTAAAAGGAAATCTTCTTCTTCTTCTTCTTTTTTTTTTTTTGTTTTTATTAAAATAAAAAAAGTTCCAATAAAAAAACTAGAAAACAATCTCTCTCTCTCTTTCTCTCTCTCTCTCTCTCTCTTTGTCTATAATCTTTTTCTCGTCTTTTGCTGTGTGTGTGATTGTGTGTGTGTGTGTGTGTGTATTGTCGTTGATTAAATTATTATTATTATTGTAAATATTTCAATATATGAAGAAAAATTAATTCAATTTAAAGTTTACAAAAAAAAAAAAACAAAAAACAAAAAACAAAAAACAAAAAACAAAAAACAAATAGAAAAAGAAACAACAAACATTTTCTTTTCTTTTATTTAATTTTGTTGTTGTTGTTGTTGTTGTGTTTTATTGCAATATATTTATAATAAAATATAAAATAAATTACAACAAGTTCGCCCACCATTTCTGAAGTCTGGTGCTGGTCTGGGAAATCGTGTTTACCTTTTTTTTTTTCCTGTTTTTGTTTTTTTTTTTGTTTTTTTTACATAATTATTTATTTTTTATATTTTTTTATATTTTTTTATATTTTGTTGTTGTTTTGATTTTTTTTTGACTTAATTTTTAAACATTATCATCAGCATAATCATGAACATGATGATGATCATCATCACATTCCAAATGTAATGAAGTGAAAAATTATTAAAATATAAACAAACAATCTGTGAATAGAAAAATCAAACTAAACAAAAAATGCAAATAACATTAAAATATTTCATAATGATCATCAACATGATCGTCACCGTCATCATCGTCACTCATAATAATAATAAAATATATTTAATAAAAAAAACAACAACCACAAACTGAGACTTTCAATTTTTTTTTTGTTGTTTGTATTTTTAATTTTCTTATTACAGCATCATCAAAATGTGTGTTGATGTGCAGTCATTTTTATTTCTTTTCATTTTGTACAGACTTTTTTTGTTTTGTTATTATTGAGACCAATCGATCGGATCTGTTGTATAAAGAATAATAACAATAACAATAATAATAATAATAATAATTGTGATATAAGAGACTAAAAAAAAAATTATACAAAATATTTTCTCTTTTTCATTTTCATAAAATAAAAAAAACTGTATAAATGTATAAATTTTATATCCAGCTGTGATCAATCTTTATATTCTCTTATATGAGAGTTTTGTGTTGTTGTCTTTTTTTTTTATTTTTTATACAAATATCTACATAATATTTTTAAGTCCTCCACGCACTTAACCTAATTTTTATCTATCTATCTTCTTTTTTTTTTCTTCATTTTTTTTAAATTAAAACGCAACTTTATACAAAAATTTTTTAATACAACTGAATTCATAATGATAGAGAAGACAGAAAAATATATATTTATTTTTGATTTAGATAAAAAAAAAAATGTTACATCAGAATATATTTTCTTCTTTTATATAAGTCATAAGTATGGTTAATCTTTATTATTTATTTATTTTAAATTCACTCAATGTCGAGCAATAATATTTAATATGAATATATTTAAATGTTCCTCATTAGTCAAAGATATACAACAACAACAACAACAACAACACCATGTAACAAACCATTATAAATGCTTTGATTCAGTTTAGTTGATAAATAATTATCTTAATATTTCTAATCAAATTCATTTTTAAACATTAAAGTAGAATTTATTATTGGTAACGTTGTAACATAATATTTCTCAACTTTATTTGTTTCTTTTTTATTTTGATTTTTTTTTTTTGTATCTTTAAAATATCTATCCGTCTCAGCAGTGTCTATGACAGTTGACCAACTAGTGTTGAGTGATGTATCATGTAATATGAAATGGAAACTAATTTAAAAAAAATTTATCAATTCTTAAGTAGCCAAATTTGTTTCAATTTAGATTTATAAAATATTTTGTCATAAAAAAAGAAATTAAATAAAAAGGCAAATAATGCAAAAATGTGAACCAATCCAGTTTAGAATTCATACATTTTTTTCACATATTTCTTCATTCATGAGTTACGTCATTTTACATTATACTGTTACTGATTATAATTAAAGTCTTTAAAAATTATTTAAGAAAATTATTTAAAGAAAAAAAAAACTATTAAAATTTCTTAATGATAAATACAATCACTCATGTACCCCAAATTTAAATTTCAATTTTTGTGTGTGTGTGTTGCTACTTTGTAATTGTTTGTAAACATTAAAGTTGAGTCAACCCAACCGGCCCTAATTTTTTTTTTCTAACCAATTTACATTTTAAGAGTTCAGCCTTTATTTTTTTTTTTTTTTTATTTAGATTATAAATTTAAGTGCGTTCCGTTTCTTATATTATACTTTGTTAAAAAAACAGTGTTCTGTTTATTGTCCATGTCAAATTGATATTTTTTAAATCAAATTAGTCTGAACATAATATAAACAACAAAACAAAAACAAGAAGAAGAAGAAGAAATAAATTAGAAACATGAAAATTCCTCTTGGCCTAATTACCTCGTAAATTTATCAAAACAATTAACTTGAAAATTGTAAATTAATTCCATAAAAGAAAAAAAAAAACATAACAACGAAAAGTCTACGTTCATTCCTACTGTCATTTTTTCTTCTTTCTGTTTTTTTTTTTTGGCTTATGTTTGTTTATAACAAATTTTTATTTGTTCATAATTAATGTCAGAAAAATCCTAAGAATAAGAAAATAATTAATTAATTGAGACGAGTTTGTCAACTAGTTTGTGTATTTTTTTTTTTTTTTTTTGTTTTGTCTCGTTCGTCTTAATCTTCAAATTTAGTTGTTTTTTTTTTCTACTCAACAAAATGTAACCGGAGACAAACAAAACATAACAAAACTAAACCAAACAAGACGAAACGATCAACTAAATTCTAAAAAATACAACAAGAACAAAAAAAAAAAAAAAGATCCAAAATTATAAGAATTAAGAAGAAGAAGACGATGAAGACGATGAAGACGATGAAGACGATGAAGACGATGAAGACGATGAAGACGATGATGAAGAAGATTCAAAACGTAACAATTTCTTTTCCTGTGAAACTAATAAATAATTTAATAGAATAAAATTATATACTTGGGACGAACATCATCTTTCCAGATAAACGTGTTTCTGTAGCTCCTACATAAATTTTTTTTCTGTATTTCCTTTTCTTTTCAATTATTTATCTTAAATTATAACGTTATGACTTTTCACATATTAGAATAATAGTCAATAGTGACACAATCTGTAATTAGATGAAAAATTTAGAATTTGATGAGTTTTCTAACTCAAAATTTATGTTCAAATATTTTAAGGTTAGAAAAATCATAATAAATAATGCACACAAAACAGATCCAGACATGAAATAAAAATAAATACAAAATATTTTTTTTTTGTAAACAAATTTTGTCTTTTATAAAAACAAAAAATTCTTAATTTGACATTTATTGTTTTATTTTGGAAATTTGAGGAATTTATAAAGTATATTAAAACCACACTTCCAACCTACATTACTGTTACAACATTTACTTTCAGGTAATAATCAAAAATGTTTGTATTAGAATCTTAAAAAAATATTGTGCCCCTATAAAAAAACCCATGAAATCTTAGTCGATAATAATAAACAAAAAAAAAACCCTCAAGTTAGTCTGATAGGACTGTGAGTGAATTTTTGTTTTTTTTTGGATATGTAAATGAACCTTTAAGAAAAACAACAACAACAACGACAGGAATCTATCAAATAAATAAAAAATGAAAAAAAGAAAAAAGAAACAAAAGATCAAATCCAGATATCCGCGTTCTTTTTTGTTTTTTATCTAATGAACTTCTTGAACTTGTCAATCAAAAATAATAAATATTTTTGTTGTTGTTGTTGTTGTTGTTGTTGTTGTTGTTGTTATTGTTATTGTTGTTTCTTTAAAGAATTAAAAATTAAGATCATGATGAATATTGACTTTGACTTTCAACAATATACTGAGTGACCTCAATAACGGGCTTCTTATAAAGTTTCATTTGTATTTCTGGCACGGTGGGATTGTTTTTTGTTTTCTTATTTTTGTTTTATATTTATTTTTTTTTTGTGTTATTTTGGGGAACGGTCATTTAAGAACTGGCGGCTATTAAAAAAGGAGGGAATTTTAAAGATACAATTTGATTTTAACTTTGTCATTCAATTACAGAAAATTAGTTTTTAATGTTGTAATGGTTTTTTTTTTCCATTTTCTAAGATTAACATCTTATGATCCCAATTTTGGCTCTTTCAATTATTTATTGAATAAAAAAATAAATAAATATAAAATGAAAGTCACAAGAATATTTTTTTTAAATAAATAAATAATACTTCTCTCTTATCTTTGACCATTGTTTTCTAATTTTGGTTGTTTATTTATTACGAAATCGATTAAAATAAATCGATGACTCAAAAAAAAAATAAATATTTTAAAAAAAGTAAAGAAAAAAAAGACTACAAACACAGACAACATACATACAAACATATATGTGCACACATATGACAATGAAAATTGTACAGGCTCAGCCGCTACCACTAGAACAAGTAGAGACTATCTAATAATAATAATAAAAAAAAAATTTACCCCTTCTCTTCTTACAACCAGACAAGAAATTACTTGACTTTGACTTTCAATCAATTGTTTTTTTTTTTTTTCTTTTTTATATGATGTCATCAAAATGACGATTAAAGAAGAATGTTTTTTTTTGCATTTTATAGAATAGATTTAAGAGGAAGAGGATGTTTGATAAAATAAATAAAAATAAATAAATATTAATTGAATTAATAAAATTTGTGTTTTAAATTTTATGTTTATTTAATTATTATGATAATTTTCAATAAGGTATAAAGTAATGTAGTGTGGGTCATTCATAATGATGGTCACCACCGTAACGAAGAGAAACATAAATTAAATTAAATATCGGATTATTAATTGTACAATGCAATTGGATTCGATTACACAGATGGTCCAATTAAAGAATGTATCATTATTTAATGAGGTACAATTTAATTCATTAGTTGATCAATTATACGAGGTACATATGGAATTTTCAAGAAAACTGGACATCTCGCCAAAAGACTTATTTTTTCTCGTCTCATGTGTCTTCAATAAATTAATCACAGTGAACAAAACTAAAATTGGTCACCCATAAATATTCAGCTAAAACTTTCATTAGAAATTGTCAGAAGGCAACTTAACAAATAAAAAAATAACAATCGCTCATAATAAAATTTTCAGATTTTTCATCATAAAATAAAAAACAGTTAAAAAGGTACAATTTAATAATAGAACTTCTTTTTTTTATGTTTTTACAAAAAAACAAAAACAAAATAACGAAAAGAAATAAACAAAAAAAAAATTAACTAAAATTGTCTTTAATAATTCGATTCTTTGTAAAACGAAAAAAAAAAAAAGAAAAAAACCAGAAGGAAATTTGTCCATAATTATTAATCTATCTTCTTCTTAAATGACAAAACATCAACAATAACAACAACAACAACAAATAGAAGTCAAAATAATACAGACAATTGAATATTATGATTATTATTGTTATTATCATTGTTGTTGTTGTTGTTGTTATTTTCTTGTGTGTGTGTACATATCTGTTTTTTTTTATGAACGTGGGGAAAATGTGAGAAACCTCCAAAAAAAAATAAGAATTTTTGACTTCTCTGGATATTAAAAAAAAAAAACAAACAAAAAAAAATTTCAAAGAACAGCAAAGAAACTCATAAATAAAAAGACATATTTTGTTGTTGTTGTTGTTGTTTTTGTTTCTTTTTTTTTTTTGGATCAATTATTTTGGACAAATTCGTTATTATTGTTGTTGTAGTTATAGTTGTTCTGTAATATTTTTAATTGAATAATTACTTTATATTATAAAGAATAAAATTTCTATACATTATTAGCCTCTGGACTGAACGAATAATATAATTTATATTTTTATTGACGTTGATGGAATTTATTATTATTATTTTTTATTTTTTTTTTTTTTGGGTAATTTGTGCGATTGTTCCAGTCGCGTTTAGTCAAATAACAAACAACTACCAACAAACAATAAAAAAAAATAGAAGAAAACAGAATTAAAAAAAAATAAATAAAAATTATTTATTCGTTTCTTCTTAATTATCCACTTCAGAGCTTGATTCCTCGCTACATTATTATTTTTCTGTTTCTGTTTCTATTTTTTTTTATTTATTTATTTTTTTTCTAATCCAACTTTTTACGGACCATCAAATTTTGGGTCATAAAATAATATGATTATTGTGTTAAAAACAAAAAAAGGAAGAAGAACTAATATTTACAGGTGTGGTCCAATGTGTAGGGCGTATAGGGGTCATGTGTTCCATTATTACTTTCTTGCATCGTCTGTTTTTTTTTTTTTTTTTTTGGTTTTTTCTTTCTTTTTATTTCTCTCTAATTTTTCGAATTATTCCCTGGGGCGACCCCGACTGATCTCGAAAGAAAAAGCAGCAAACAGAAAACAAAACGTATCAAAGAGATCATCAGACCCTAGAAAAAGGCAAGAAACATTTTTTTTTTAACTATACATTGAAAAAGAGATGATTATGAGACGCATAATAAATTCACGATCTCTAATGATCTAATCACTACCTAAATCTGAAGTGATCATATACGGATAAGTCACTTTATAGATAGAAAATAAATCTTTATAGGCCTTTAATCAAATTATTTAAACCGCCAATGACTACTCAAGACAAGTTGAGTACAATCTCAAAATAAAATATCTTCAAAAGATCAAAGAGGAATTACTTTAGTTCAGCTGCTGTTACTTTTAGTTGTTACTCGGGTATGCCTGCTGCTACTGGAAAAAAAAAAACAATAAAATAAAAAGAATAAAGTTTCTATAATTGAATATTAGAAATCTATTTTGTTTTATTTTAACCTTTGATATTCTTTACATTAATGAGCAGCATCACAACATCGACCTAATTTTATTCCAGTTTTATATTA
Source organism: Pedicia rivosa (assembly GCA_963082725.1). Lineage (NCBI taxonomy): Eukaryota > Metazoa > Arthropoda > Insecta > Diptera > Pediciidae > Pedicia > Pedicia rivosa. Next base: position 9,752,832 of record OY720155.1, read on the forward strand.
GTATACGAGTACGTATATGTATGGGTGTGTGTGTGTGTGGGTATATATAACTCTAAGTATATAATATGAAAATTTCATCGCAATCTTTAGGTAATTGAATAAGAATTATCTTTAATCAAAATTGATTTCCTTTATCGTAGAATTTATTATTATTGCCTTCAATTCTTGTTATTTCTTTCTTTTTTTTTAACTCACTAAAACGCACATGAAACGAAGAAGTCAAAGTAGTGACAACAGCAATACACACACATATGATTGTGGTTTGAAAATATTTACTGATACACAGATCCTAAGATAACAAATAGATATTAAATCTCCTAATAAGAAGTTGAAATTTAATTGGATACCGGGACACACGTCCTAAACACAAAAATTATAATATTCTTTAGAAAAGAAACAAAGAAATAAAGATCCTCTTATTTAGTTAATTTCCGTCCTAAAATTAGAAATAAATAATTCAGTTTTTGGATACGTGATGCGCGTGCGTTTTGTGTCATGCCAAAGATGAGATGAAACAACAAAAAAAAAACACACAAAAATTAGATTTTTCTTTCTGTTATTTTATTGCTGTTGTTGCTTTTTTTTTATTAATATCATAATTTAGGGCACACGACCACCGATCAAATCGCGCGGCAGTAATTTACAATTTGTTGTATATGTGTGTTTTTTTTTTTTTTGTAAAGTCATTTTTTGACCAACGAAAATTATTATTAAATTATATTTTTGTTATTTTGTAGAGAAAATCTAGTTTGGTTTTTGTTTTTGTTGGATTTTGCCAAGTTCATGATCATCGTTATAATTTTTTTTAAATTATGGTTGATGTCATTGCTTCCGGCTAAATACGAGTATATTCATTTATAATGTATTCAGTCAGTCAGAATTTTATAGTTTTTTTTTTTGTTCTTGATTGTCTTTCATCAGTCTTAATTTCATCGTGTTCTTCTTCTTTTTTGGCCTCATCTTAACTTAATTTTAATAATCATCATATTGTATTTTATAAAATATTAAAATCTTATTGGAAATATTCAAAAAAAAAAAAAAAAACATTAAGTAAAACTTGTCTATTTGGACCTTCTGCTTAAATCTGATTACGTGACAAAGCATCAAATAATGGCAATCACAAACAATTAGATACAGTAGATTGAGGTGGTCCAATTAGGCAAGGTTCAATGTAACAAATTTTGTGTTTATATAATGAATACATAAACAATTTTTATACGGTCAACTAATTATATTTTTTTACGTGATACCCAATGAGAACACAAAAAAGATTTATCTTGAGAAAGATACAAATATGTGTTTCTGTGTATTTATGTGCATTAGTTTCATTCGTGCAATAAAATGTGCAATAATATATTTATAAAGTGCGCATATAAGAGTCTATAAATTACCCCCCAAAATGCAAGCAAAAAAAAAAAAAAACCTTTGTTTTTCAAATTGTGACAAGTTAAGTAAAAACTAAAATAATGTATAATTTAATTTCACTCTCTTACTTTATGTAAGATGTGTATGTATAACTTAGTGTGTCATTGGTATCTCCAATTATATTTAATTAAATTTTATACACTCTTGAAATAAATAATAATGTAAAAAGAAAATACGCGACATATCTCTAATTTTTTAATGAAAAATAAAATAAAAAAAATAAGAAAGAAAATTTTCGAGACAAAGAAATATTTTGAAATTTTAGATTTTTTCCAAAGTCAGATGATCTTCTGATTTTGATATTGTAAATTGATAAATGAAGAAAAAAAAACCTGACAACAACAACAATTACATTACACAATTTACTTTATTTTAAAATTTCAAACTTTTCTTTATAGTTTTCCTTTCATTAAAATTCTATGAATGAAGAAGAAGAAAACGTGTTAATTTTCAATTTTTCATTATTTTACATAAATTTGAATTGTGTGTCGCCTTACATATAAATATATTGTATGATATTCTCTTCCTCAAACAAATTAAATTACTATAAGGAACAAGAAAAAACAAAACAACAACAACAAGAAGCAATAGCAAGTAATAAAGAACAACAACAACAATAATAACAACAACAAAATTCATAAGATAATAATTTACAATAAATTATGAATTTATAAATTATTTTACTTATTATTATGACTTCTATTACACTGTTCTACACGTATATATATATATATATCTGACTGCCTTGAACGTATTAGGAAAGTTGCCAAAGCAATTTAAGTGTCTGTATTTAAGATGTTATTAATTGATATAATGAATTCAATCAACCAATTTAAATACAAGAAAAAATGAGGAACAGTAAAAAAAAAAAAAACACAAAACTTTAAGTTGAAAACAAAATAAAACGTATAATTTTTCTTATGTAAATTATTTTGTTTTAAAAAATTTGTTTCCATCAGAGGTGTTTGAGACAATATATTGAATATAAATTGTTTCTAATCTAAATTTACGTTCTATCAATATTTTTAGTTTATTTTAATTTACCGTGAAACTTCGATGGTAGTGTTTGTATCGTTAATCACCGAGAAAACACATCAGTAGATTTATATTTATTCTGATGTTAAGAGATTTCTGACGAAATATATTCCAATATTCTTTCTTAACAATTTTATATATACTTGTCATGGTTTTTATATGATCATTAAGTAGACTGAAAAATTACAAATCATTTCCGTATTAAAAACCCTGAAAAATTCAATACAGATAGATGGACACACATTTACCAAAATACATAGATCATCTCTGGTGTAACGCGCGATGAAATAATAATTCTTGTATTGTTGTGTTGTTGTTATATTTTTTAAAAACTTAGAAAAAAAATTACATATGTTCCTAAGATTACTATATAGTGTGTTGCTTGAGGCAATTTTTAACGCATATAAGTCAAAAATAAAAGAAAAATAAAAGAATTGAAAATTAGAATTGTATTCGTTAAAACAAAAATGTATTAACCGGTGTGCTGATCAGGGTTAGGAAAGTATCGGCCATTATTTTAGTAAAGAAAAAAAATAAATAAAAATTTGAAACATGAAAAGTGAGTGACCAACATAAAAAGCACTTTACAAAATTTATGTCAATCTGCGAAAGTTGACTGTGTTAACTTAATTTTTATGGCCTTAAACGAACAAACCAAATGACACTTCCCATATTTTTATTTCATTTTTTATTACCTTTAAGTATTATGGGAGAATCATAATAAAAAAAAAAAAATTGATTAATTTCCAGGTAACTTCCGGATGAACACAAAAACAACAAAAAATTAACTTTTGTTTTTTTTTTTTTGGGTTTTTTCTCTACTTTTTTTTTTTGTTTGTGTTTTTTTTTTTTATTTAAAAAATCATCGACCCGTCGTGCGCGTATCTAATAAATAATTGTATACTGAACCCTGCTGTTATTTTTTTTGGAAATATTTAATGAAACTTAATAATAAAAAAAAAACCGACTATTTTTGGAAATGAAACAAAATTCTCCTCCCACCTTTTATTAAATTATTGCAGAGAAAATCAAAATCTAAAATCTTATTTTTCCATTTTTTCCAAAACAAATTATATTTGTTACATTTAATTTTTCAAGACAAATTTAATTAAAATAAAAATTTACTTATGAAAATTCTTTCATCATTCCAACAATAATTTAATATTTAAATTTTGTGACCTGCTAAATGGGACCAATTCCGTTGACAATGACTCTCCATGTGATCACAATAAATATTTGCCAACAACATAATTGGAATTTTCAGTAAATCAACGAAAATTATCACACAAAAATTTTCTAATTTGTGAGAATCCGAAAGATGATCCAATTAGACGAGGTTTAATTAATAAACGGTTCCATTGTATATTTTTGAAAAAAAAATTTATTTCAAAATTAAAATTTCATAAAAAATCAAATTAAAATTAGAAAAAAAAAACACAAAAAAACTATCAAAGAAAAATCCTTGTGAAAATATGAATTTCCATCAAATAAACCACAATTTTGTTGTTGTTTAAATAAATTAAATAAAATAAATGAAGTTGAAACTTCCTTAATCTAAAAATAGGAACATTTTATACGTATTATAAACAATAATAATAATAATAATAATAATACTCTTGACTTGACCATCCATTTTCTACTTAAATTGTCATAAAATAAATTTCACACTTAAATACATTTTTAGACGAGGATTTTTCTACGTTTTTCTTCTGTATTTTATTTGTCGTTTTCTTCTTCTTCTTCTTCTTCTTCTTCTTCATCTTTTTCATCATTTTAGTTTTTTTTTTTTTTTCACTATAAATTTTATTTTACACAATTTTCTGAAGGCCATCTCATGTGTGTGTGTGTGTGTTCCGCGATTTGTTTTTTTATCTCTGTCTCTCTCTCTCTCTTTCTCTCTCTCTTGTGCTATGAGAAATAAAAATTTTTTATAAATACGCGATTATTATTATTATTATTATTATTATTATTATTTCTCTGTTGTTCACGCTTTTAAAAATGCAAACAGCAAAACTGAAAAAAGCAAATAAAAATAAATAAAACAGAAAAAAAATTGAATAAAAATGAAGAAGAAGAAGAAGAAGAAGAATAGTGCAAGTGCAATATCGAGAAAATTATCACAGGAAAAATGTGTTAGAGTGAGATAAGAATAGAACGCAGATGTTACATATGACGACGACGACGACGACAACTAAAAAAACAGCAACGACAACAACAATCGGCGACGATGACAATGATAATGTTTTAATGATGATTATGACGATACGCGGCGCCACAATCACCGAGAGTGCAAAAAAAAAAAAAAAAAAAACAAAATTAAAAGCAAATAAAACTAATTTTTCTTCTTCATCTTCGTCTTCCTCCTTCAAGTCCAAAACGAAAGAAAAAAATAATGAAATAATAAGAAAAACGTTTTTTATTTTTTTTTTGTGTCTGGTACGTGAAGTATCAAGTACGACAATTTAGGAGGACACAGCCGTTGTCTAACATCATGTCACGTTTCATTAAATATGGTTTCCGTGTTAGATTTAGCAATATTTTTGCCAAAAATTTAAGAAGAAAAACAGAAGAACAAAAAAATAGACAACAACAGAAAAAACGATTAGCCTTTTTCTTCTTCTTATTCTTATAAATAAATTCACTTATTTATTTATTTATTTAACGTGCGCTTACTGCCCACTAAACACAACAAGTTTTTTTTTTTATATTTTGTACATAAAAAAAAAAAAAAACAAAAATTCAATTCTCTTAGCAGAATTTTTGACGGAGACGGGAACGGGAACACATTCATATCGTCACATTCTTCTCAATATCGTTTCTGTTTTTACCTTGGAGAAAGAAAAAAAAAATCATGCGGAAAATATAATCGCGCGCGCTAAACTCGTCTCTAATTTTTATTTTCATTTTTTTTTTTTTTTTTTATAGAAAATTATTGAAGGTTCATTTTTTGATTTTGATTTTGGATTTTGGATTTTGATTATTTCCGTTTAAATAGAATTTAAAATGAAATAATTTATTCAATTGTTGATGATTGAAATGGACCCTGGAACATTATTATAGACATAATTTCGTACGTTAACCTCATTAGTTTGTTCTTCCTCTTCCTCTTCATCTTCTTCCTCCTTCCTCTTCATCTTCTTCTTCTTCTTATTTTTCCTTCTGCGTTTGTCAAAGATTTTTACACGTTTATTTGGCCATCAATATTTTATTTTATTTTGTTTCTGTTTTTTGTTTTTGATCTAAATTATTTATTATGACTTAAGACTTTTAACTGTAAAATGTAAATCCTTAAAAATTATTTTTATTTATTTCCTTTTTTTTCTTTTCTTATTTTTTATTACTTGTTGTTGTTGTTGTTTTAATTATATTTAAAAAAGAATTCATTCGGAAGATCAATCGTTGTCATAAGAGTTGAATGAAAATCTTCACTGTTCTCATTTTTGTCCTTTTTCTTTCTTTTTTTTTTTTTTGAATTTTTTTGGTTCTTAGTTTTTTATAATTCATCCCAAGTCAAAAATGGAAAATATCAAAGAGATTCCATTCCATATTTACACACTCTTGTTTTTTTAAAAACATTTTAATAACAACAACAACAACAACAAAAACAAAAACTTAAAAAACGACCAACCAAAAAAAAAATCAACAACTACAACAACAAACAAATCCGACGGACGACAAATAAACTGGAAACAAAAAAAAAAAGGCAGCAGCCTTAAAGAATATGAGATCGTCTTTTATAAAATAAAGAGAGAGAGAGAGAGAGAGAGAGACAGAGAGGGTGTAAAGTGAGAAAGAGAAGAATGTAAACAAAAAAATCATTAAATTTTATTTAAAATATAATTTATTTTATTAACAAAAAAAAGTTGGTAAATTTGAAGATGATAAATGACAGACACAGTTGCCTCTTGTTTGCCTTTTTTTCATAATAAAGAAAAAATACAAACAAAAAATACAAACAAAAAAAAAAAGTTATTAAATTAAATTTACAAACAATTGCAAGGATATTGCATTCAGTCACTTTAACTTTGTCTTCTTCTTCTTCTTATTTCTGTTCATCAATTTTTTTATTTTTTTTTCCATTTCTTTTTTCTTTTCATTTCTTTTCTGTCTGACCTGATTTTCATTATTAATTTTTTTTTTTACTTTTGAAACAAAAATAATGAAAAGAAAAACGTAAAATAAATAATTCTTCAATTTTCAGTTTTATTTGTTTATTCGTGTCGCCTTTTTTTTTTTATTTTGTTTTTTTTTTTATTGTTATAATATTATTTTTTTTTTAACGTAAAATTAAAAAATATAATTAAATAAAAAACAAATGTATGTGTCTGTGTGTGTGTGTACCAGTACAAACATTTGTTGTCATTTTCATGTAATTATTTGCGAACACGATTACGAATATACTTTTCTAATTTGGATCATTTGTATTATTTTACCCCCCTAAGGACCAATGAAGACAAATCTACCAAAAGTATGCAAAATTAAAGATCACTCAGTCCAATTGTCAAAGATTTAATAATCTGATTTAATTTAAACAAAAGTTTCCCTTGACTCTTTTTTCTGTAAATATTTAATTATTCATTTTTGTCAATTAATTTGTTCAATTGCAATAATTCCTTTAAAATATTTTAAAGTCATAATTGTTCTTAATTATGAAAAAAGAAAACAAATCGATTGTTTGCACTGCAAAAAAAAAAAATAAAAAAAAAAGAAAACAAAAAAAAACTGAAATAATTTTATTTACAATATTCAAAGAAATTTTAAATTTAATAAATTAAAGAATAATTATCGATTTCTCGATTATATAGAATGTGTTACTTTCAATGGGGCGACGATGTTTGTTTGTTTGTTTGTGCTTTTTTTTTGTTGGTTTCTTTTAACACAACACAACAAAAAAAAAACATAAATTTTGAAGGAGAGAAATCGATCCTTTTAAAGAAAACTTTTTGCGTGTGTTGTTGTTATTATTTTTAGTTTTGGTTTTTTTTTGTTTTTCGTTGTTAATTTAATGAGGCAAAAGATGTAACTGACCTCGACTTTATTTGTCACGATAAATTGGGTAATTTGTATTTATTTGTAACCCAAAAAAAAAAAAAAATTTAAGTTGGAATTTTATGATAAATTGTATTAATCATTTTTTTATTTCTCTCTCTCTCTCTCTCTCTCTCTCTCTGGTTTTATGTCAACGGTTGACCTTGTATTATTATTATTATTATTTTTGGACAAAGATGACAACCGCACAATATTCAATAACGGTTTTCTAGAATAAATAACCTCAAAAAAAAACAAATTTACTTTTTGGTTAAACCACAATTGTTTTGTTCATATTCTAAGTGCGAAATTTTAACAAGATTACAAAATAAAAATACGCGGTTATTCGTGGAATAAAATTAAAAAGGAATAACGGGAATTAAAGGGTTAATATATTAAACTGGTTTTAGTCAGATAACTTTGGTAATGAAAGTTATTATCATAACGTTAATTTCAGATGAAATTACATTTTTTTAATTCAATCATATTGCGCCACAATGCACAAATTTTCCGAATATCAAATTAATAATAAATTTAGGAAACAGTTCCCATTTTGTTTTTCCTTCAGTTAGTCAAGAAACTGCGCTCGTCCGAATTCAAACTAATAAAGGAAAAATTGCATATAAATTTGACATATGGCGTCTCCACTGAATTAACCTCATTAAACAATGAAATCCTAACAATGTACAAAATATTTTATACGAAAAAAAAAAACGAAATACGTAAAAATTTATGTTTCTTAAATTTAGTTAGTTTGCTTGCTTTTTTTTTTGTTCGTTTCTTTGACTTTGACTTGATGATTTACTGCGGGTTTTTCATTTTTATATATCAAAATGTCGTGTCTCAATCCAATGCCATCAATCATCAATTTCAAAAAAAGAAACATTTAAGAAGTAGAGAAAAAAAAAAACAAACACTTTTAAGATAAAAAAAAAAAATCTATGTAATCAATTTGCTCAATCAATAATAAGAATGATCGTGTGTGTCGTGTTGCCTTTTTTTTTATATTTATTTATTTTTCTTATTTTGCTGCTATTGTTGTTATTGTTGTTGTTGTAGTTGTTGTTGTTGTTGTTGTTTTGGTGCGTTAAATAAATACAAACAGCAACAAAAGACGGTATCTATATAAATGTGCGGTGCCCTCCTGATATTTAACTTAATTTTTTATGTTTCTAAAAAAAAAAATAAAATAAAAAAAAAAATGAAAATCTTTTTTTGTTCATTAAAAAAAAAAAAAAAAAAAACCTGTCACGCCTTTTCCTAGTTTCGTTTTTTTTTTATTTTCTATTAATTCCATTTTACTTCTGTCTGCTGTTTTTTTCTTTTTTTTTGTTTCTTTTTACAAATTTTTATCTAAACAAAATAAAATAAAAATAAATGAAAGACAGAGAGAGAGGGAGAGAGAGAGAGAGATAGAGAGAAAAATCCAAAATTTAAATCAAAAAAAAAAAATAAGAAAAAATTCTGACCTTCAGTGAATTATTATTTTGAGTTTCTTTTTTTTTTTTTCTTGATTTCTTTCAGAGTTACATTTTTTTTTTTTCTTGTTCATCAAATTAATAGATTTTGATTTTTTATTTTTGACATTTTTATGTGAAACAAAAAAAACTTCATTTAATTGAAACAATTTTGTTTGTGTTGATTTTTGATAAAAATGAGAAAAAAAAAAAAAACAACAAACGTCAAATAGACTTTTTTTTTTTTCAACATTTCTTTATTTATTTTTTTTTTCTTTTGATTAAAAAAAAATAAAAGAATATTTTATATAAAAAAATAAAAGAAGATATTGTTGTAATAAATAATATGATTAATTGATGGCGCTTATACCAATAACAACAAGTTAAATCCAATGATGAAGGACAAAAATTATGACAGTTGTTGTTGTCGTTGTTGTTATTGTTTTACGATGTTTGATATTCTGTTGTGTCATAGACACATTATTTTCTATTCGTTGAGAAAATTTGTTAAATGAGTGAATTATTAGTGTGTCTAGTAAATTTTAAAAACCTTTACACTTTTGTATCCGTGTCATCATGTCTACAATTTTCGGATAAATATTCCATGGATTGTCATTAACGCCAAATAAAATTGCATTCAGTTGGTGTACTAGACGTCCAAAATATGTTTTATTCTAAACATCTAGACGTATGCCAATGTAGAAAAAATAAGATCACACTTTAATAAATTTAAGATTCTTAATTTATTCTAAAAAAGCTTCAGTCGTCCTCATATAATTGAGCAACATAAAATGATTATGTTCAGTTTCACAAAACTTGTTTGCCTCTTCATTAAATATTGTGCTTCGCTTACATCTTCACTTTCACTCTCTCTCTCTCTCTCTCTCTCTCTCACTCTCTTTTAAAAAGTTACTAAAACTCAAAAAAAAAAAATTTATCATTGTGATTTGGCTTTCATTAAATTTAAATTGAGACTTGATTGTTAAAATATGGAGGCGCCACATTATTTTCTCTCTTTTTAATTTTCTGTTTCATTTTTTTTTATTGCTTACAATTTATATGACAAATATACTGACAATTATTATCACCTATTGAATTTGTTTATAAATAAAAAAAAAAAATATATATAAATTTCTACCTTGAATTAATTCAGTTATTAAAATATTTTTTCTTGTTTTTGTTGTTTTCAATATTTCTGTTGTTTTTTTTTTTTTTCTTTCTGTCATTTTTACATTTTTATTTATCTTAAAAAAATTTAATCAATATTTCTTGTGTTTTATTACAATTTTTCTTCTTTCTTTTTTTTTATATGCAAACAAAATAAATTTATTTTAATAATTTTCACACTCTTGAATTTGTCATTAAACACAACAATAACAATTGTGCGATTTCAGTTTGAGTCACACCAGAAAAGAAAAGAAAAAAAAAAGAGGAGGAGGAGAAGCAAAAAAGAAAATAAAGAAAACGAAACTACAAAACACAAGAACTAAAAGAAAATGACAAGACTTGACTAAATACAAACTGGAAGACAAGATAATTTTTTAATTGTATGCAGATGTTGTTGCCTTTGTAATAATTTTATTTGCATAATTTTTTTTATTTCTCTTTACCTTTTTTTTTTCTGTTTATTTTCATTTTCATTTTCATTTTCTTCTTCTTTGTTTAGTTTTTTGTTTTTTTCCCTTTTTGTTAATAATTTTATAATTTTTTTTTTTTTTGTCTTTAATCTTTTTTTATTAGAGAGAAGATTTGTTGTTGTTGTTGTTGTTATTTGTGTCTCATATTATTCACATCATCATTAAAAAGTATTAAAATCTAAAACAAAGATAATAATTATTCAGCAACAATAAAAAGTCAAGTTTGAGCAAAAGTTTGTAAACAGAACAAAAAAAAATTGGAAAATTTTAATTTTAACAAAACAAAAAAAAATATTTTAACTAACTTGAAAATTATGAGTGTGTGTGTGTATGTGTGTGTGTGTGAATGCATGTATGTGTGTGTGTGTGTGTGTGTGTGTGTGTGTGTGTGTGTGTTTGTGTGTACTTAGTATAGAGTCATACTTAAATGTTTGCGCATTTGATTTTCTTCCAAATAGTTTTCCGCTTTGATTTAAATTTTATTTTTATGAAGGGGAATGGGGGGGTAGGAGGGAGGGGCGAACCACAGAGAAAAAATATTTATTTTTGATGGGAAAAAAAAAACAAACAAAATGATCAGATTATTAGAATTTTTTTTTGTTGTAGTCATCTGACTGAATTATGTTGAAAATCTATTCATAATAATTTTTCCACTGATTAGAAAATGGTTGACTAAAAAAAAAAAAAAATGACGTCAGAAACTTTATCATTTATCTGTTTCTTGTTTAAAATAATCTTTTAATGTGGAAATGAATAATTTAGTGTTGGTTGTGATCTCATATTTTATTTATTAAGAAATAATTTATTATTTTAATTATTAGAATTTGAAGTGAAACAAAATTTGAATTAAATTAAATTAAAATGAATTTGAAATTTTTACTAGAATTCTTTTAAGTTTTCTTCTTCTTCTTCTTCATTTATTTGTTTTAAAAATTTTCCAATTAAATCTTGTCACAAAATAATATAAAATTTAACAATTAAATCATTTCACACAATTATCAGTCTACAGTCGACAGTCTACACTAAAATCTGCATAATCAACAAAACAAATGAAAAAACCAAAAAAAAAAACTGTTAAATTATTAACACGAAAAAAATGCAAAAAAAAAAGTGTACATACCTACACCCACACACACTCATCACACCCACACACACACACACACACATCACTCATCACATCATACAGCCAGAAATATAGTGTCAGTTGAGTAATTATAAATACAAACATACATTCATACATACATGCAAACATACTTTCATACATACATTACATTATACAAACATACATACATACATACATACATACATACATACATACATACATACATACATACATACATACATACATACATACATACATACATACATACATACATACATACATACATACATACATACATACATACATACATACATACATACATACATACATACATACATACATACATACATACATACATACATACATACATACATACATGCACATATGAATGATGGCCTAAATAAAAGAAAATAAAATAAAATGATTGATGATTAATTTATAATTTAATTTCCACCATTTTCACATATAAATAAAAAAATTTATATAATTGATAATTGATAATTATTGATAATAAAAAAAAAATAAAAAGAAAAAGAAAAAGAAAATATGATATCGAATGATTATATTTAATTTTAATTTATATAAATCAGATCATTAAAAATTTTTTAAAATTTGTTTAGAGAATTTATTTAATTAGAGTAAAAAAATAATTTTTTTCACAATAATTAAAAAATTTATTAAATCAAAATCAAAATCAAAAATATATAAAAAAATTGATAATTGTATAAATAAAATCATTTCATCATAATTCTAATCAATTCAAGTTAAATATTTAGTTTAACTAAATCTATTTTTTAATTGATAATTATTTTAGTGAATTATTATTAATATTATTAATTAATGATTTTTGTTTATTAATTATTTATAAAATTATACAAATTAAATTGTACTACATTTGTTGTTGTTGTTGTTTTATTTTATTTTTTTCTAATGTTGTTGCTTCTCTCATCTATATGAAACTTAAGACAAAATGAAAAACGAATCTAAAACTGATTACGATTTAATAATTAGCTAACAATTCCAAATAAATAAAAAAAACTCAGAACTTAAATTTTGTTTGTCAACTGTAGGAATCTGGGACCATATTTGGAGCATTTATTTTGAAGCAAAAAATCTGATTGTCCAATTCAAAGAGTAACAGAATTACATCCTTTGGTAATTTATCAATCAGTAGATATCATCAGATGTATTGGAATTTTGTTAGAATAGAAAAATATTCGTCCATTAGATTGGGTTAAGTTGAATTAAATTGTTAATGTTGTAATTGTAATTTCAATTTAATATACAGTGAAACTCGGTTATAACGAACTTCAAGGGACCAAAAAAAAAGTTCGTTATAACCGAATCATTGCCAAGATACAAATTAAAACGGGACCTACAGAAAAGTTCGTTATAACCGAGTTTCACTGTACTTAAAATGTTGTTACTATTTTTGTTTACTAAATACAAAATTCCTTCACTATCAAAACTAATATTTCCCTATTTTCTATTTATATTTAATTATAATAATAATAATAACAACAACAAATATCTACAACAAATAATCAGTTTAAAAATATCGAGGCCAATCAAATATCAAAAAAAAAAATAAAAATAAAAACCAAATAATTTTATTTTCATTTTTTATGAAAAATTAAACTTTTATTTTTTATTATTTGTAACAAAACGAAGAAATTGCACAAAAGCAAAAAAAAAAAAACTTTGTACAAAAATCTTTTTCATTTTATGTTATTTTTTTTTTTTTGTTTTTTTTTTTTATTCGCAACTTTTCTTATCATTTTGTGTGTTTGTCGTTTTCTTTTTTTTTTTATTTATTTATTTTCCGTTTCTTTTATACTTGTTTTTTTTTTGTTGTCCACATTTGTATGTTTGTTTTGTTGTGTTTTTTTTTTTTTTTTTGTTTTTTGTTCAAGTGACCTTTGTCCTATATATTTCTTATGTTATGTTATGTTTTGTTTTGTTTGTTTGTTGTATTATATTTTTTTTTTCTAGTTCGAGTTGTACGCGATTTCATTTAAAATGATGTAATTTCATTTTTGCGGCACTAAAAAAACTTCTTATAACAGAGAGAGAGACATTATTGTAACAATAACAAAATAAAACAAAAAACAAACAGAATCGCGTTAATTGAAAATAAAAAATAAAAAATAAAAAACAAAAACAAAAACGAATAAATGAAACGTTGTGTTAAAAGTGTGAGGGGATTTGTTTGTGTGGAGAGACTCAAAATTGTAGACAACACATTTAATATTTTGAAAAAAAAAAACAGTAACAACAACAACAACATAAATAAATGAGAAACGATGAAAAGAAAATGAAAAAAAAATAAAAAAATCAAAGCGTGAGGGGAGAGTTATGTGGAGAGACTCTAATATTAGAGGAGACTATTTTTGTAGCAAAGTAGGCCATCATGCCGATTGTGGACATTTTTTTACATTTTTTCTGTTTCTGTTTCTTTTTTCTGTTCTTCTTATTTTTGTTTTTGTTTTTGTTTTTTCTTTTTATTTGATTTATTATTTTTTTATAAACTTTAAAAAATTATTAAATGTTTATTTTATTTGGGTTACTTTACTTATTATTAAATTATATTTTGTATTTTAGTGTTGCCATTTTTCTTCTTCTTCTTGTTCGTGTTTGTTTTTGTTTTTTCTGTAACATAATAAATTATATTGTGGAGATAATTCTTTCAACAAAAAAAAAAAAAAAAAAACAATAACAACAAATAAAATAAAACGACAAAATAGGATTTTATAGAAATATAAAATTTTTAATGCATTTTTATTTATTATAAATTATCATTATTTATTATTAATGAATGATCAATGATCAATAAATTCCAATAGAGTTTATTTTTAGAAACTACGTAAAGTGGAAAATCGCATACGAATAATAATTATTCAGCTAAATATACAAAATTCATTTACTCAAATATTGTTTGTCGGAATTGTCAACAATATTTAACCTCAATTATTTGATCTTCATCCAAAATCTTCTTGTGCTAAATTACTTTCTTATTTCCTATACACTTTTTGTTCTTTCTCTAGATACGATCCTCATATTTAATTTTCAGACTTTTCACTATCTGAAGAGTTCATATTTTGCCTCGTTCCTTTCAAATTTACCTTCAGAATAAAATTGTTGCCCAAAAATAATCATAAATGGTTAATCTTTAGGAATTAAGTATGGCAACACAGAATGTGATCGTGATTTCATTACTTTAAAATATTCTTCTTATTCATTGGGTAAAGACAAAATTGTATAGAAAATTATTCTGTTTGTTCTGTTGTCTATTTTGGGTTTGGCGGAAAAACTAGAAAAATTATTATCTGATGAGATCTAATAATTAGATTACCATTGATATATATTTTTTTATCATAATTAGATCCAATGTATCCAATGTAATATTACATAAATGAACAAATAGAATTTCGAAAGTTGTCGTGTGTAATTTTATATAATCAAATTGATTTTTTTTTTCTCATATTATAAAAAAAAATAATTGTTGTGTAGGCAGAAGTCAATAAGCAAGTCGCCTTTTAACCATTAAAAAAAAAATTTTTTAATAATAAATTACAAACAACAAAAAATAAAAAATAAAAAATATGAAATCTGTTCAGTTTGACACTTACAGCATACATTTTGTCTGTGCGCCAATCTAAAGACCAATTTTATTATTTTTTTTTTTCTTTTTCCTCTTTTTTCTCACTCTAAAATAATTGTCAAGATTCTTTTCTTCATTTTACTTCCACTTAAATATAATGCAATAACAAAATACAATTATAGAATTAAAATAATAAAATTATAATTAATTTTATTGGTTTTTATTTTATATTTGTTGTTGTTGTTGTTGTTGTTTTTGTTTTTGTTTTTGTTTTTTTTTTTTGTTAGTCGTGTACGGGTTAAAGACATTTTAATATGTATTTTTTTTTTAAGGTTATGTTTTTATTTTTTTTTTTTTTATAGCAAATTAAAATAAATTTGTAAGCGAACCGACATGAAGTTATAAACATAAAAATAACAACAACAACAAAAAGTAAAGAAAGAAACAACTACATGTAGTAGAGAAACACAACAACAAAAACATTGAATTTCAGTAAAAAAAAAATTCAATAAAAACAAATAAACAATTTCAACCAAATTTGTGTTTCTATAAAATAAAAAAAAAATCGTAATCATTTTATTTTTATGTGATTTTTTTTTTTATTTGAAGAAAAAAAAAACGAAGAAGAAGAAGAAGAAGAAAAAAAAGCACAGAAACATAAAACGCCAAATGCATCCAGACTGACAAACCAAAAACAAAAACAAAAAAAAAAACGAAAACAAATGAAAATAAAATAAAAAAGTACGACAGTGAACAGAAGAAGAAGAAGAAGAAGAAGAAAAAACGAAAACAAATCGCAACCAATTTGATGATTCAACAAAAAACAAATTTGCAAAGTCAATTTATTATAAAAAAAAATATACGAAAAAGAAAAAATGAATATAGGTCAATGACATAATAAGATTCAGAATAAAAAAATTTTTTAATATCCTGAAATTCTGTTATGATAAAGTTTTTTTATTCCTTATAGATATTTTATATTTATATATTCTGGATAAAAGGGACATTGATCCTTGAAAATCGTTGTATATAGAAAATGGTTAAATGATGATGTTACATTATTATGGTAATATATAGTAAACGTCAAAGTCAATGTCCTTATTTTAGTATATTGTTATAATTTTATGTACATTTAATATTAATTAGTTTTTGGTGGTTGTCTGACTGTCTAGATTTTGTCTTAGTGTAAATTATTTTAGTTTAGAATAGAGTATTATTATTTTACTACGAAAATATTTAGATGATAGACGGGAAACAGCTTTAAATAAGGTTCAAGCTTTAAACATGTATGTGTGTG
Source organism: Pedicia rivosa (assembly GCA_963082725.1). Classification (NCBI taxonomy): domain Eukaryota; kingdom Metazoa; phylum Arthropoda; class Insecta; order Diptera; family Pediciidae; genus Pedicia; species Pedicia rivosa. The sequence continues at coordinate 9,769,414 of OY720155.1, forward strand.
TGTGTGTGTGTGTGTGTGTGAACTATACGAAGTCTACAAAAAACGACTTTGACGTGTGAAATTTTCATATAGACATAAATATATGGATAAACTAAATAATAAATGGGATAAAAAGATAGACAGAGATAAGTGAAAATTATAATTAATTAATTAATTAATTTAAATCACACAATTCGTATATAAATAAATGACGTCATAATGCATTAAAACAAAACTTATGTTTTTAATAAAAACGATGAAAACGAGAACGGCAACAAATATGCGACATATACGACACACACACACACACATACACTTGGAGAAACAAAAAAAAAAAACTAACAAAAATGACAAAACGTGTTTGCTTGATATCCCCCCTTATCTTATCTCTTATTATTATTATTATTATTATTATTATTATTATTATTATTTAAGTATAACATTTTCTTCTTCTTACATTTAATATTCAAAATATATCAAGAATTATTTACAAAAAAAAAAAAAAAAAATATGCGTCGTATTATTTTATAAGTTAAAAATCAGAATACTAGATCTATAGAGAGAGAAACAACTGGAACATCATCTATCTCACTCTCTCACTCTATGAACTCAATTAAAATAACAGAAATTGCAACAATTGTGAACTCTCTCCGGAATTAGACATGGATTAAAACTTTGATTCTTTTCAGTTGTTTAAAATTCATTATAAATTCAATATAACAGATCCGGTGTTCCATTCACTTTCTTCCAGAATATTCTAAGAATTTTTTAAGATAACAGGATGACAACAACAACAACAACAACAATAACAAACAAACAACAACAAATAACAAATAATAATAAAAAAGCGAAGTCTGTTTAATTTATTTATTTCATTTCTAAAGTGTCATTTTTTTTTTTTCTTATTTTGAAAGAAGCATTTCTTTTATTTTGTATATTTTCGTTCGCGAATTTATGTCAAATATGACCTTGAATATTGCGCGGGTCATGGTTTACTAAAAATTGTTGTATAAATATTTAAAGAAATTTGCATACGCCAAAATGTGTTTTAATGTATACACGAACACAAACACAAACACATATTTTCCGTTTACAAATATATAAATATATTCGCGTGCGTGTACATGTGTATTTGTATGTTTCGTCTTTCGCGGCTTTCAATTTGTTATTTTTGTTTATTTTTTCTATAGTACATTTTTTTTTATAATTTGAAAGCGATAACCGCGTGATGATTTTTTTTTTTTTTGTAACTTGATTTCTTCTTCTTCTACTTCGTATTATGCAAAAAAAAAAATACAGTGAAGTTTTTTTGTTGTTGTCGTACGTACAGTGGAGTACTAACGTTTAATCTTTATTTTACTGGGTCAGTCAGTCAGGTACCTTTTGAATTAAATTTAAAACAAAGGAAAACTGATTCATTTCTGTAGTGAAGAAACAAAAAAGAAAAGAAAACCCCAAAACAAATTATTCACCAGTTTCATTCTGGTTTTTTGATTTTTAACGTTCAACGGTTTTATGGTGTAATGGTTAGCACTCTGGACTTTGAATCCAGCGATCCGAGTTCAAATCTCGGTAAAACCTTTTCTTTATTTTTTTTTTTCTTTTTTTTTTTTAATTTACCCGATTCAATTATTTTTTTATGGGTTCGTTCTTTTGCTTACAAATTTACTCTGCTCCACTCTTGACGAATGCAGAAATAAAAAAAATGAAATTATAAAATAATTGAATTAATTTTTGGTTTTTTTTTACTGAAATTTCATGCTGACGATGCAATTTAGTTTTTTTTTTTTTGATATTAAACCTTAACTGAAATTTAAGAAACAATCTTTTTTTTTTTTAATTAAAGTAAAAAAAAAAAAACAACTGATATTTAATGACGCTGTATTAACACTTTTGGTTTGAAAGGTGAATTTGGAATCGAATAATTTGGCCGAGGCAAAAAGTATGTATAATTAACAAATGTAAGATTCTCATTTAGAAATGAACCTCCTAAAGAAACACACATAAAGTAGTGGGCAATGATTAATAACATCTATGACCCTCCGGCCGGCAGAATAAGGTTTTAACCGAACGATTCTTCTTAGGAAATCTGTATGTGTTCCTAAGAGCCTGGCAATTGAATTAAAAATTGCATGTACAGATGCTAGGTGGTTCAGAACCCATCTCAAAAATAGTAGGTTGCTTGCCCTTGTAAAATAAATAAAACTAACTAACTAACTGAACCTCCTAAAAATTAGTTTTTTTTCTCCAATTTTAGAGGATTAGATAAAATTTGTCTCAAATAAGTGACACTTGCGATAAATTAACGTATATCCAATACGATCATCAGTTTTTTTTTTTTTAAGTATAATTTGGTTCAATCTCACAGAACCTTTATTATTTATTAAAAAAAAAAAAAACAAATTAATCGTGTTTTAATTAGACGCAGATTTGACTGTCCAAAAATTTTCACAAAAGAAAATATTTTTCTCTTACAAATTACAAAACATTTAGAGATGAAACAAAAAAATCTTAAATAAAATCGAAAAAAAAAAGTCACAATATTAAAAAAAAACGCAAAAAACAAACATAATCGATCAAATATTCGATTTACATTTTTTTTTTGTAATTCTAGTCGTGATAATCATTTGAACTTAATAAAAAAAAAATCAAAAAATTAATTTAATTAATTAATTGTTCTCTCTAGATTTGTTATTTGTAAATTTTAATCGTTTCTATTAATTTTTTTTTCCATCTAAATCAAACTGATTGTTTTGCTTTAATTTTTATTCTTGTAATAAGATCCAACGTTTATAATAATTTTTAATTAATTCACGAGTATTGCCATGCAGCAAAAATTTATAAATTTATTAATAAAAAAAAAAAAAAATAATGTAAAAAGAGGAGAAGAAAATGAAGAAGAAGAAGAAGAGAAAAATATGCAAGTTCTGATTAACTTTCGTCATTTTAATATTTTATTTCAATTTTATTCTGATATGAAAAAAAAAAGAAGTCCATTGATTAGAGTGAACTTAAATTTCTTGTTTTGTACTCTCGGATTTAGTAAACTTTATTTTTGGTTTTTCAACTTAATTTCATAATAATTTCTTTAATTAAATAATTCGAAGATCCTCTATAACGAACATCTTCGTTATAATGAAGTCCAACGTATTTGTTGTTGTTATTCCAATTCTAAATTATAATTTAATCTATTCCCTGTGTCACTATTATCACTATCACTGTTTTTTTTCATTTTAACGAATTGAATTTAAAATGAAATTTTTTGTAGCGTACAAAGTTGCATTTATTAAATAGAATTTTTTGTTTTTTTAGTTTGCAAAATAATTAAATAATGATAAAAGAAGAAACAAAAAAAACTTTAACGAATCGTGGCTTTTTTAATCGTATAATTTTTATTTAGAAAAAATTGAAAATTGTTTGGTAATTTATGTTTTTGGTTTTTGTTGTTTTTTGTTCCTCCAATAAATCCAAACAAGATTTTAGCAAACAAAAAAAAAAAAGAAAAGAAATAAATTTAAAAAAAAATAATTCCAACGAGAAATAATTAAATAATAATGATTATTTATGATTATCGGTTCTGGATTCTGGTGAAGGTAAAAATTAAAATAAAAGAAGATGTTTGCCTGTTTTGAAAATGAAGATACATTGGACTGGGGGTCGTCTTATAAACGTTCTATTACTGGAGGCTATTAAAAAATATTATTATTAAAAAAACAAAAACAAAAAAAAACGACAAAACAAAAATTAATTAATTTAATTTGATTGATTTTCTTTAAAAAACAACAACAAAAAAGGAAAAAAAAAATAATTTTTTTAAATTGTTTCTTAGAAAAATATTTTACAAATCAGAAAAATATTGGTTAGAATTTGAAGTTATAAAAAAAGATGTCACCTTCAAAAAAAAAAAAAAAAACTGCATGCAATAAATTTTTATACCATTACACGATCGTGATCTTCTGTCTTTCTACACAATAATTTTATTATTATTATTTCTTCTTCTTCTTCAGTTTCTTCAGTTTCTTCTTCTTGATATTTTATTAACCAAATTAACCAAACAAGAAAAGAAAAAAAAACAAAATTGAAATTATTAAAAAAGGAAATCGTAAAGATTTTGAAATAAACATACAAAATTTTGTATACCGATTCAACTAATTCAACCTAAACCCGTAAAAACGTCTCTTAAATTTTTCCCATCTAGATTCTATACCAAGATATTATTTTAATTTGTATTGTAAACAAATTGAAGACGATGAAAAAAATTATAACAAAATTTTATTGAAATTTCTTCTTTGTAAACTTTTGTTAATAAAATCAATAAAAACAAAAAAAAAAAAAAGGTAAAATTAAAAAATTAAGCAGAAAATAAAAAATAGTTTTTAAGTCGCAAAAAATGCAACACAAAAAAATCACAACAACAACAACAAGAGGGGGGGGGGGGGTTTAGTCTAATAACACGAGCCTCACTTTACAATAAAAAATTTTTTTTGTACTTGTATATAAATTTTCACAGATTATAAATTATTTATGTATTATTTACTTACTAGTTGCATTTCAATTCCACTGTATATAGAAATTAATAATAATTAATAATAATAATAATAATTGTGAGTGTATTAATACACGTGTCGGCGTTTTTTTAGTTGTTGCTTTTTTTTGTTGTTGTTGTTGTTCTTGTTGTTTTAACCATTTTCAATTAAGACTTAAAACGCGACGATATAAATTTGACGACGATACAATATACAACACTAGTGTATAGTGTAAACTGTACACTATAGACTATACACTGATAATAAACTAAACACTATAAAATTATAGTCAGTTTAGTAATACTACTGTATACTAAATTCATTGTTGTTCGTCGTCATCGTTGTTGTCGTATTGAAAAAATAAGGAAAAAAAAAGAAAATAAGAAATAAAAAAAAAAATTTGCAATGCGCAATTCAATGCACTTTAATCTAAATTTATATTATTATTATTTTAGTTTAATTTATTAGCTTTATTATTATTCGTGTGTTCAACAAAAAAAGAAGAAGAAGAAGAAGAAGAAAAGTGCAATAATATGTACTTACCCATACACACACACACACACACACACACACATGTCTATGCATTCATAGACATTAATGCATTTTTTTATATTCTTATGGTTCTTTAATTTTTAATAGTTTGCCATAAAATAAAATAAATAAATTTATTATTTAGTATTGTTGTTGTTGTTGTTGTTGTTCTTGTTGTTGTTGTTGTTGTTGTTGTTGTTGTTGTTGTACTTGTGTATCGTATAAATCAAAAATGTATGAAGTGAAAATCTGTTGGGAGGATTAATAAAAATTATATAGATTTTTTTTTTTAATTATTTTTATTTATTATTTCAACAATTATTAATTTAAATGATTTACGTCTTTTGAGGTATTTTCCTCAAAATTGAGGTTTGGTATACAAATGTCGTCTTATTTATGAGTGTGACCTCAAATTAAAATATTTATTATTAAAATGACGTCATAATAATTTACCCACCTAACTGACAATATTACCGCCTAACTATTTATGAAAATAATTGTTTTAATTTTTTTTTTTTTTAGAGACAATCAGAATTAATAAGTTGCCGTTTATCTTATGAAACGATCACTTTAAAAAATTTAAATCTAGAGAAATTTACTTAATTTCAAGTAAATTGTTTTTATTCAAAGACACAAAATTTTTACTATTCGTAAATGGAATCCAAATCCTTATTTATTGTTTAATTGAATTTTGAACTCATGAACGTTTTTTTTTTTTTTGTAAAGAAATTGGAGACGTCTGGAGTCTGTTAAAGATTTGAGAATGAGAGAATTTTAAACAACAAAACAAAAAAAGAAAATTCTCCTAAATTCAATCGTAGATTTTAAAGAGATTTAGAATTCTAAAAATCCTCTTTTAAAATCCAGAAATTTTCCCTTCAATATTGACAATTTAATTGAAATTTTTGTCCGTATGAATTTAATTGTAAAATCTCAGTGATTTATTGTACTGAATTTGTTTTTTTTTTTTTTGTTGCTTAACAAAAATAATTAATCAAAATTTACACAAATTTGTTGTTGTTTTTATTTTGTTTTTTTTTTTTCTTCTTCTTTTACTTTATTTCGTATTTTTATTGGGTATAAAAAAAAAAATAAGAGAATCTAATTTCATTGTTTATTATTGTGATTCTGTAAGTATCAGCGGGTCAAGCAACTGACCAAATTAACAAAACACAAAAAAAAAAAAACAACAACAAAAACTTAATTTACGATTTCAGAGAATGAGAGAAAGATACAGACTGTGAGAAGAAAGAGAGTAAGTCAATGGACTATTCCGCTTTATATTTAACAACAACAACAACAACTATAAAAAGAAGAAGAAGAAAAAAAAATTGTCACAGAAAAGTTTATAAATTCATTTCGGTCGTTCATTTGCCTTTTCTTTTCTTATGGTTAAAAAAAAAAAAAAAAAAAACATACAACTGAAAAAAAAAGCGCAGCTGATTTATTTTGTATTTTTTTTTCTCTCTCTTTTGCTGTTTGTCTGTTGTTGTTGTGTGAAAAGGATAAAGTCAAAAATAATTAATTAAAAAAGGTTGATCGCGCGATTATTATTAGCAATATGATTGTTGCATCGGACGTTACTATAAAACAAACAGTCTCCTATGGGATTCTTTTCAACTAATAATAATTAATATTTTATTAAATTTATTGAATATTAATTATTCATTATTCTGTCATTATGTTTTTCAATAATAATCGATTAATCGATTATATGCACTAAATACCTACATTTATTTGTTTTGTTAACTTTTATGAGATCATTAAATTAATGTGGAATTTTCTTACTTTTTTTTTTCGTTTCGTTTCGGTTTTTTATTATTATTGGGAAGATATTTTAATGATCAAATTTCAGTTATTCAGCTTTAAATTAATTTGAAGTTTTAAGTTTTTGTAATAATTTATAATTTCATCGGTAAATTGTTTTATTTGATAATAAATTAGACGTAGAGAAATTGTCATTTTTTGCATTCAATCAATTTTTATCCATCAATTTTTATCCATCAAAATTTATCGTTGTAGAAATAAATCAAGTAAATTCTGTTACTCGATTAATTAACGATAAATTTCACAATTTAATTTTATTTTATAGATCTCGTGTTTTAATGAGGGTGGCGGCAGTTGATACAAGTCACGTTGATAAGCCCACATTTATCTATTCCAATTGTCTTTTATTGTGACATTCTTCTTAATTTTTGACAGAAGTTAAAAGAAAATATTTTAATTAACAAAAATTTCATGTGACGATTGGAATTTTTAACCAAAAAAATTGAAAACAAATAAAAGTGAATCAACAAAAGTAAAAATGTTCCCATTTATTATTGCTTTGTTTTGTTTTTTGTTTTGTTTTTTTTTTTTTGAAAACAAACTCTCGACTTTTTGTGATTAAAATTAATTACAATATTTTCGCTGAATTTTCACTTGTTTTATTTTATTATTCTTAATTATAATTCTTCTTTTTTTTTCTATTTTTTTTTTGTCACAAAAGTGATTTACTTTTAACTTTCAACAAAAACAAAAAAAAAAAAAATGTATGCTCGCTTCCTGATAAAAAAACAAAAAAAAAAACAGAAAAAAAACACGAGAAGAAATAAAATGCAATAAACAGTACACAGAAAAAAAAAAGCACTTTATCAGACTAAACAACATGAAATTTTTTTTTTTATCAATGTCCAATTAAAAACAGTTTTAATTTGAATTTCTTAATCAAAAAACTGTTTTTTTTTTATTTGGTTGTTTAATTTAAATTCATTTTTTTTTTGTTTTTTATTATTTACGCTTTAAATGTGATCAATCGATGCGCCGATGCGTAGTAATTATACACGACGATTGCAACATTTTATTATTTGTATACACAAAAAACTTCTTCTTCTTCTTTTTTTTTGTAATCTTCTCTGGGTCAGTTTTTGATGTTGTTCTTTTTTTATAATAATATTTTTTTATGATAATTTCGGTGATTTTTTTTTTATTCTCTCTCTCTCTCTCTCTCGTTCTCTCAACTAAAAAATAAACTTATTTTAATTATATTTTTAGTTTATTCCTAGAAGATGACTTCACTTTTTTAAAAAATAAGAAAATAAGAAGAAGAAAAAAAAAATACACGATCAACGCAAATAAACAACAACAACAAAATAACCAAATTAAATAAAAAAAAAATTTTGTAGTAATTTTTGAAGTCAGCAAAAAAAAAAATTTGGTAGAATAATTTTTTTTTTCATTTAAAAAGATCGAGAAGACAAAAAAAGTCATATCATGTGTTGTAAGCTCATTATAATAATTGTCATGTCACGTTATATCACGTGATATTCTAGATCTCGTACGATCTCTATAAAAATTTAATTTTCTATAATGAAGACAATAAATTTTTTTTTTTTTTTTTGTGTTTTTTGTAAATTAAAACACGATAATTTAGTTGAATCATATGAGAAATTTCCATCTATACAAACCAAAAAAAAAAAAAAAAATCGTGTGTTAATTGACAAAAATTTGGTGTGAATCTTTAAATTAATTTTTCTTACCAATTTTTTTTTTGTTTTTGTTTTTGTTTCTTAAGAAGAAAATTTAGTTTGAAATTTATAAAAAGATTTATTAGAATTTAATTTTTTTTTCTTATTCGGGTAATTATTTCTACGAAACGTATAAATATTTTATTATTATGAAAATTTTTGGAATGGTGAAATAAATTTAATTCCAGTAAAAATACGTATGAGTTGATCCATTACATTGTCTAGAATCTATATTCTTAACTATCTCTACGTCTACATAAATATTATATGATCTGTATGTATGTCTTTGGTAGATAAAAATATAAAATAAATATCCACCGTGTATATTTGTCGTGCGAACACATTTTAAATGCTGGCCAAGAGATGCTGATGAGTAAATTTTTCTTCTCATTTATTTTATTTTATGTTCCCCCCCCGTTTCTAAAAGATGATGAAATTTTTTTTGCAATTGTGAAATGTTACGTTTACGTTGATTTTTATTTTAAGATTAAATTTGATTTTTCTTATAGATTTTCATTTATATCTGTTTACTTCATTCAAAATTTTACAGTTTAAGGTAATTCCCCAAACTTATCAATGTTTTTGTTTTTTTCAATGGCAAAAAGAATAAAATATTCCGTTTAGTATTCTTATCAATTATCATAAAACACGCACTTATGTAAACTCCAGTTGAGAACAACTTTGGGTTATGATTTTTATTGTGAAAAATTCCAATTAAATATTTGACTGGAATTTAATTTAATGACCAAAGTTCAATTGAAAAGTTTCAGAATCTGCAAAAATTAATCAATCACGATATTGAACGTTAAAAATATTGATACAAATATTGATTCGAGTTAAACTAAATTTTCGATCGGGTTTTTTTTTCATACTTAGAGGAAATTTAACCAAATATTGTAATTGAATATCTAAACCAGAATTTATGTAAATCTTCCAAACATTTTCTTTTTCTCTTAATTTAATTGAATGAAGTTTAATGATTACAATTCAATTCATTTTTTTATTTAATTGTTAACTAAACTAACTAAAGTAAAAATTTACATTTAAAGTGCTAACTAAATTTTTAATTATTAGATTCACTTACAATTGTCTCTTTCTATATATAGATTTTTTTTTAATTGCACATTATTAAGGTAACATAAATTTTGAAGTCAAACAAAAAAAAAAATGTCATTCTCATTAGTCATCATCATTTATAACATTTATAAATATATAAGAAATTTTTTATTGTTGTTTATTATTATTTATTCTGACACGATGTCAGGTTTCTTAATATTAAGAAGAATTTTCTACAACATTCTAAGAAAACAATCGAATCTTAACAATAATAATAATAATAAAAAAAAAATGTATTAAAATAATGACGGTTTTTTTTTCTTGTTGTTATTTTTTTTAGAAAGAGAAACATTAGACGACGTTTCATTATATTTTTATAAGAAAACAAAAAAAAAAAGACAAAAACAAAAACGAAAGAGCACAAAAAAAAAACTTAACATTTGAATATGTTTCCATGAGCGATGACAAACGAAGAGGCGACTTTAGTTTCAACAAATTTCAAACTTTTTGTAATATTTGATTTTGTTTTTTTTTTTTCCTCAAGTTCATTCCACTTTATGTTACAAACACAAAAACAAATGTGGAAAAAAATAGATGTATAGAATTTTTGTAAAGAACGTTAACGTGCAAAAATAATAAAAATCCCAGAAACAAAAAAAAATAATAAAACTAATAAAGATAAATTAAATCGTCATATCATTTTCGGTGTTTTCTCAGTTAATATTCTTTTATAGAAATCTAATGATTATGTCACCTGATGATCATTTCTATTAAAACAAATTCAATTTAGATGCTGTAAACTTTGTAGATGCTGTGTAGACTTTGTGTCACTTTGTGAGTCAAACATTGAAAATTTGATATACAAAATGATTCGAGTGTTGATGATTTTGATTTTTAAATGTTGGCAAAATTCGTTCAATTCCAATAAAAATATGTATCAGGTGGTTTTACTATACTCATTAAATTATCTAGTGTTTAGTTGTCTAGTTGTCTAGTTGTCTAGTTGTCTAGTTGTCTATACTGGTCTATAATTACGTCATAATATTATTTGATGCTCTGTATGTAATGTCAGTTTTATATTTAGTTAGATAAATAACCAAAAAAAATATTTATTGTAGCTGGTTAGAAATTGTAGCCATTTAGACGTTGTAGTCGTTACGAGATTTTAGTTGCTACCAAATGTACAACATTGATGTGACCTCCAAATATATTTTTTTTTTTCGTGAACTTTTGAACGTATGAACATTTCACGTGCTGTTGATGTGTATATAAATGTGATGGTAGTAACGTCATAATTATTTGTCGCGAATATTTACCATGAATTTTTTTTTGTTTTTTTTTCTTATTTAATTTTTCTAACACTTCGTCTAAATATTATTATATGTTCTGTACGTACATATGTCTGTGTTAGGTAAATTTATTTGATTTGGATAAAAATAAATAACATGAAATAAAAAAACCCGAATTGTATTTTTGCCGTACAGACAATTTAAAAGTGTTGGTCAATTGTGATGACGTCACACATCATAATTTTTTTTTTTTACGAATATTTACCATGCTTTTTATTGTTATTTAGTTTTGTCTTCATTGTGAGACATGATGAAATTTAATTCAAAATATGAAATGTTACATTTTACGTTGATTCATATTTTAAGATTAAATTAAAGAAATTTGAAATAAGAGTACCATGAAAATAAAATGTCTTTTATGACACTCATACACACACACACACACACACACACAATCTAATCTATAATCTAACTCTACGTCTGTTGTCTGTCCGTATGTGTGTGTGTGTGTGTGTGTGTGTATGTTAGATATTAGTTCTATAAAAAAAGTAACACTGGCGAAATAAAAATTATAAAAAAAAAAATTTATATACTGCGCATATTTTTCCTGGAATAAAATAAATAATGTTACCGACCGACCCGAATCATGCGGTTTTAATTTTGTGAGTTTTTTTTTTTCGCTCTCTCAAGTTCAAGGAAATTCATTATTGGCAATCATCAACTAACAAAAAATAAATGTATTTTTTTTTTCTATTTTTTATTGAGTATTTATTTATTTATCTCCCACCTCGCCCCTCCTGTTATCAATACAAAGTCAAAGTCATTGTTTCGGAATTTTGGAACTTAAAAAAAAATTACGAATTTTTATTTTTTTTTTTTTTTTTTGTCGATTAAAAGGTTGAAATTTTATCGGTCAAGATTTTTAATGCATCAATTTTTTCATAATTCCAAATTAATTATTATCATTAAAGAAAAATGATGTCGCGATCTGATTACAAGAGAAAAAAAAAATATTATCATTGGAAAAAAATCGGTAAAAAAAAAAGTGCATTTTTAAATGTCTGATGATTAATGGGGGGCGGCTCAATTAATTAACTGTACTGTCAATGAACGACAATTTTCTTTTTCGTTTTCTTGGTACAAAAAAATCCGAAAACAAAAAACTTTCATTGTTCGAATTTTTCATAAATAATGAATTTCTTAAAACAAAAAACAAAAAAAAAAATAGGGGAAAAAAAAAAGTTCGTTACTCTTGTCAGTGCACTTTTTTTTTTTTGTAGAGTTTGGTCACATTTTTACGATGAATCCGTTATTTGCGTGCGTTCTATCTAATCTGTCAAATTTCAAATAATCATAAAAATCAATACAAATATAGAATAAAAAATCGTAATTATTTATAGAGAGACATAAATTTTTGTTTTCTGTTTATTCGCGTATTTTGTATCTATATGCATGTGTGTGTGTGTGTGTATGTTGTGTTTTTTTATTTTGTTTACAAAAATTATTGATTAGACATATAGACTGTATTGACTAAATTTCTAATTTCAAATTTATAAATATAAAAATTATAAAAATAACAAAATAATGTCGTCTGTTTCTATTACTATAAAAATAGAATAATAATTGTGTGTGTGTGTGTGTGTATGTGTGTAGATTTAAATTGAATTAAAATCCCTCGTGACATTCGTATTATATATTTTTAAATTATTGAATAATTTTTTAAAAAAGAAAACAAAAAGTTTAGGTTACTTAAAAAATGTACAAAAAATAATATCTCTCTCTCTCTCTCTCTTTCGCTCACAATTCTATTATTCTTCTATACAAATGTAAACATGAGAAATTAAATTATTTCACAGTAAAATATAACACACACAAACGCATACACACACACACACACAAACACACACATGTACAATAATTACATGAAAAATAATTTAATAATCAAGCGCAAAATAATAAAAGAAAAAAAAAATGAATTTTTTTTTGCCCAGTCAAAGTGGAATGAACTGTAATCTGGTACGGTAATAAGTTTGTGCGGCTAAATCGATAAGGCAAATCGATTATTTGTCTGGCAACAATCTAAGTTTAAGGTAGGTCATTTATTTAACCTCTAAATACATTCAAGGCTAAACAGAAGCTAAATAAAATAATATTAAAAAAAAAATATTATTATTATTATTATTATTATGTATATAATTTTATACCTTTGCTTATATGTATGTGTGTGCATGTGCTATTTGTGTACATGTGTGTACATGAGTAAATGAACGAATTGTTAATTTTTATTTTTAAAAAAAAAAAAATAATAAATGTATAAAAATAGTAAGTAAATGTACTTACATTGTTCAATATATTTTTGAATGTTTGTATTTGTGTGATGCATGTGCAGATGTTATACTTATTGCAATATTATACATTTTTCGTGTGTATGTTACTATTTGTGTTTGTGTGTGTTTGTGTTTGAATATACGTAAAATATTTTTTATTTATAATTTTCTGATCAATTCAAAAAATTTCGTGATGCATATTTTTTTTTCATTTTATTTTTATTCTTCTTTAAAAAAAAAAAAAACAGAATGTCTTGTGTCTACTAATGCACATGTAACATGTACCATAGTGCAGGTACATTGTACACAGGTACATTTCCATTTCCACTTTATTGTCATCATAACAATATTCTTATAAGCATGTCGATTTCCTTTACGTTTTGTTTTTCTTCTTTCAATAGATTTTGGATTAAGGTTGATTTCTATTCATGTGAAACATGCGCACAGGTCATACACAGACAGACAGTAACATAGTGCAGAGGGATCATAATCTTATGTATGTCTATGATCGTCCAGGTAAATTTCCCTTTTCTCATAACAATACAAATAATTCAATATTTTATCAAATCCCATTCCCAGTCAGTCATTTTATCTGAACAAAATCAATTCATTCAAGAAGAAAAGCATCTGGTGGTAAACAACAACAATGCAACAGAAGAAGAAGAAGAAGAAAAAAAACGGTTTATTGTACTTTACTTAAGAATTTTTAAGGATTTGATTTTGAAGGTTAAGTAGGGCAAACCTCTGTTCGGTTGTCTCTCTCTAAGTCTATCTCTCTCTCTTTCTCTTCATAATTCTTTTTTAATTCCCATGCCCGCTTCTTCTTCTTCTTCTTCTTATTTTTGGATAAAAAATTTATTCTATTTTTTCTGAATTTTTATCAGTAGTCTGGGGTCATAATTGAATGTTAGGATTTTTATTTATTACCTGGAAATTGTATCGAGTTTTCTTTTCAAAAAATTTTCAATAAATAAATTTAAATTTTCCAAAGAAAAAAAAACGAAACAAAAAAATAGAAAAAAAAAACTTTCGAAATAAAAATGATTTTTCTCTTCTAATTTTCAATTTTGTTTACAAATTTTTTTTATTTTTTTGGCATTCACCGTCGTAAAAATTCAAAAAGGAAATCGAACAGGTGGACATTATTGTGTTGAGTTTTCAGTCTCTAAAATTGTCAAAGGAAAAACTGTCAAAATTATGAATTTATGAATAAACGAATTTTCCACTTTTGTGCTTGCTTTTTTTTTTTGTTGTTGTTGCTTTTTGTTTGTATTTAACGAAGCCAAAAATGTGAATTTCTTGTATTTAATTTTATTTTTTTTCGTTTCCTAAAAAACAAAATTTAATTGAATTTAACTAACAGAAAATTGTAAGAATACTTTTTTCACTCTCTCTCTCTCTCTCTTCCTCTCTTGCACTTTATGCCAACTAAAATACAAAATTTTGATTACGTCTGATTCTAAGAACATCATCAACTAAGTAACAAAAATCTTATAAATTAAATCTAAAATGTGTTACGAGTAAAGTAAATTTTAGCTGAATGGGTAAAAAATTATGAGGTCCAGAATATTATGAGTTAAAGCATTGGTCATGGATAGAATAGAATATTTCAGGTTTGCCATAACATTGATCTTCTCGTGTCATATTTTAATGGTTCTGCTAATGGACGTTCTGCTAATGGACGTTAATATGACAAAGTAAAAGTTAACTTATTGCAGTTATTGACTTTGTATAATCCGTATAAAAAACAAAGTGACGTTTTAAAATCTTATTCAAAAATAATTCTTACGTATTTCATTATAGAAAGTATTATTCTGATGTAATTCTCAGTTTTATATTCAATCACAATAATTATTATTAATTATATAATCATCATCAACATCATCATCAACATCATCATCATCATCATCATCATCGTCATCATCATCAGCATATATTAACAATTTCATCAATATAATCATTCATTTTATATCCGCAATGTCAATTTCTATTTCATTGAAGAGAATCTTTTGACCTTTTCGTTTAAGAATAAAAAAAAAAACTGTCAAAGACAAATAAGAAGCAAAACAAAAAAAAAAAAAAACGAGAGAGAGAAACATTTTTTAACAAACAAAAAAATGTTGTATACATATAATTGGTTTTTATTAATTTAACCAGCAGCAACAACAACAACAACAACAACAATATTAACGTTTAATCTAACAATAAATAAATAAACATGAAGATAAACAAAAAAAAAGATGATGATTAGATGGTGGTGGTGGCGGTGGAAGTGGCGGTGGAGGCGGAGGCGGAGGTGGTGGAGTAAAAAAAAAAAGTAAGGAAAAAGACAATGTTCCAATAGAGAGAGAGAGAAAATATAAACAAACATTTTACTCGTTTAATGTATATACTAATTAATACTAATTGAATGCAATTTTCTTGTAGAAAGCAAATATAAAAAACTAAACTAAACTAAACTAAATTAAACGATACGATGAATTTTTATACTCAAAAGTAAACAAAAAAAAAAAAAGAAACGAATAAGAAAATGTCAATAACCCTTCAAGGACGCGTTTCATGTTATTTTTTTTTTCTTCTTTTTTTTTTTTTTTTTGTCGT